>JAKWJA010002494.1:21239461-21259461 GCA_027704765.1 Solanum habrochaites
AAATAAGAAATAATAGGAGAACAGCCCTGATACCCTTAAATATTGGGAGGAGGGGGCAGAAAATAATCCTCCCCCAGTGACCCCCCCCCGTCTGTAATAGGATATAATAAACCCCCGAATATCTATAGGAATAAATATAATAAAAAACAGCCTCAATAGACCAGCAACAAACTCAAGATTTCTAGTAAGGGACTTTAAAATACAAATATTAATGAAATATTATTAGAATAGGGTAATAAGAAGGAGCTACTTCAAAAACATAGATCAACAGTATGTTTTATGGTTAAGAAATCATAGTGAAATAATTAGAGGAAAAGCTTTATAGTTAGTAGTTCGAATGGTTATAAATTATTAAAAGATTTAAATTGATAACACTTGTTTAGAACAGACGGATGACTAAACTGCAGACAAAAACCTGGCCCCCCACATTAATGCGTCTTCTGCTTTTCCACCCTCTTTTTCGAGACAACTTCCTTTCTACTCATCTATTGCTCTCTTCGCTTCCACCCCAACGGGAGCACTAATAATAATAGAATACAAAAGGAAAACAATTTTTGTTTTTAGTGAAATTTGATTGTAAAATCATGGATATTGGGCAAATTAAAAAGGCATCCAGACAGTATAGAATGAACGCTTTTAAATTGTCCTGTAAGGGACATCATTTGATCTATTGACTGGTTAGTTAAATGCAATGTGGGTTGTGTATTTATTATGTTTTTTACTCTAAAAAACAGACCCTCCAGTTCCAAAGGAAAGAGGGATAAAATATTTGGAGGAATATTAAAAGTTTGTTTTAGTATATGTATTGATATTTTAAGTATTTAGGAGAAATATAAAAGAACATTAGGACATTTCAAACAGTTTTTAGCTTTATTGTTAATAAATGAAATAATAATTAGTAAAAAAAGAAAATGGAGTAGTCATGAAAAATTATATAACATTCTTAGGAAATTGTGTTAGGAGAAGGGAAAAGTCAAGTTAACAACCTCATCTAGGTAAAAAAAGCTATAGAGATGCCAGACAAAACTAAAATCTAAATAATTTAAAAGGATTTACAAATTCTAGATAAATAAATTATTGCTCGACCTTTTTATTAAAAGATTAGGCAAAAAATAAAATCCAGCAGGACCTGTATATTCTAAGACAGGATCCTAAAGGACAAAGAAACTTCAATATTGAAGATTAAAAAATCGTTACACAAAAATAAAAAGAAAGAATAAAGAAAAAAAAATTCATTGATCTAAATATGCCACTAGAAACAGGATTATTTAATAATAGAAACTATGGGGAAGGGGCTTTGAAGGATTGTGGTTTTTGCAGTATTAAAATCAAGACCCGTAAATATAGTAGCTATAAACAAGAAGGAAAAGATATGCGCTATCAAAGTGGAAAACTTTAACAGAGAAAAATGGAAACCAAGAGAGTATAGATTTGAAATTTTTTTAGCGCGGTAGGTTTAAGATATGGACATTAAACTAGTTTTATAATGTTATATTTTAAATAAACCAGAAATATTAATTAAGAACAGACTGTCGAAGCAAAGCAATTGTAAAGTTTCATCAAAAAAAATTAAAATTAATGATAAAACTAGTCAGTAGGACAGAAGAGGGTTAAATTTTTTAGATTTACCATATCTATTACCATTCTATAGTTTTTTGAGAGCATCTTAAAAGGAAAGATACTTAATATTTTGCAGACCAATTAAGTAGATTATTATAATTAAAGTTTAAAATTTACCGAATGAGACTTACTATCAGACAAATGGGTAAAAAAGTTCCTCCAACTTCAACCTCAGTTTGGCAGCACTCTTATAAGCAGGACAATCTGCTTAGCTCAATTTACAATTTTAATATCATAGAAAGACTGAAATGTTAGAATAGAAAAAGAATGCAATTGGACCAACAAAAACTTAATTGCATCTTACGGACCATCAAACTGAAAATTTAGGACATTTACTCTTAGAAAGCGGCATAGGCGCAGAGAAAAAAACAGGAAGGACATGAGAGATAAAACATATGGATGAGAAATCTCTCATTAAAAGAACAAAGACACAAATAATATGTTATTAATTAATTGATGGTCTATACAATGCTTTTAGGATCTACTATTGTACTAGTCAAAAAATAAAGAAAATAAATTTAAAATATATTGTAGTAATCTGGTAAGACAACGGTGTTTTTTCAAAACATGGATAGAAGTTTATTTTTTGATTCAATCAAAAGATTTCATAAAGCTTTTCAAAGGTTTTTTTTTTAAACGATTTTACAGAGTTTATAGGATATGCTAGTAGGGAATATAGGACCAAATTATGTATATTTTCTCCAGCTCTTCAGAAAAAAAACCAGAAGAAAAAATTCTCCACATATAACATCCAAAAGACACAGACAAAATCATATTTCGGTGGACCATTGTCATCATGGACTAAAGCATTCAAAAGGGTAAATTGAAAAATGAGGCCCTTATGGGAGAACAACCAAGCTAAGAGAAAAATCAGCAAATTGGTTTAATTTGGCAAGCAAGGGTAAGAATATAAACAAACTCTAACAGATAAACAGGGTTCTCCATCCCCCAAACCAAAAAATGGATATGAGATGGGTGTGCCATGTCCCTACTGCATGCAAGAATCCACCCGCCTCAGAGCACTCACTCCGTCCATCGGGACCTGCGACACAGCCTAGGACGGACGTGAGAAAGAGGATAGTAACGGTTCAAAAGGGTGGAAGCTCTAGGTGTAAGGAAGGAGATAAGAAGTGTGCCCGTAAGGGCCTATACTCGTTGTTTTGTTGTCACTTTGCCAAAAAGTGAAAAAAAAAAAAAGAAGAAAGTTCATCTTCAAGAAGAAAAATACCACTGCATTTAAACCAGGATAAATCAGACAAAAAAGTTTAAAAAAGCCCAAAAAATAAAGAATTAGAATGCATAATAACCCAAAATGTTAGAAAAACGAATCAAACAAAAACAAGAAAAGACAAACATTATAAACCCAAGCCCCATACAACGCCCAAGACAAAAATTTATAATCTTAGCCCAAATAATTCGATAACTTTGAAAGACCTCAATGCAATTTGCCAAGGACCCAAAAAGATGATGACTCAAGGAGCAAGTTTTGATTCAATTGCATTGCATAAGTAGAAACAAAAAAAAAATATTAATCGAATCATATTATTATTTACATTAAAAGAGGGATGCCTCTTTAGCTCAAAAATGTAGTCCCACTTTAATCATACCACACATGCTGGAAAAACCTCGTTTGGAAGCGTCTTTTAATATACTTAATAAGACAGGCACCTAAGAGATAAAGGCAAAGGAAGAGAGTAAGACCGACAAGGGACAGGCGATAATGAAGGAGAAGAAACATTTCACGGCGGATGGGGCCCAATGTGTACCGGGGAAAAGATAACATTTATCTTGCATTCTGACGTCAGAGTTGGAAGTCCCAGAATTGGTATTAAATAGAAGAAATATATCAGAGGACGAGTAGAAGAAACAAGAGCCACTTTTTTTTTTTTCTGAGAAGCAAAACAACCCACTACCGCATAAAAAATTCCTCTTAAGATCTTTCCTTTGTAAAAACAAAAAACAAAAAAAAAAAAAAGTTTTTCCAGGGTTTTGTTCTTTACGTTTTTACAAAGTTGTTTAAGTTAAAGCTTGGAATGGAAGTTTTTGGGTTTCCGTAAGGGAACTTCACTCTGTTCTAATTATGTACACGTTCTCACATATCTTAAAGGTTCGGTATTAATTCTTCCCTATATGTAAATATGTGTGTTGTAACATTATGTTGTTAATATATGTGTTAATCATTTTGGAAAAAAAAATCATGAAATATATATGAATATTATTATGATGAATCTATTTATCAGTACATGGTTAGTTTTCTTTAGCCTCTTAAGAATATCGATGGATAAACCTGTTAAATCCAGGAAATGTCAGGTAAATGTTCTAAAAAGAACGAGGAAGAACCAATTCCGGGGTGGGGGTTAAGAAGATCATCGTAAGGACAAAAAAGGCTTAGGGAAAGAGAGAACGATTTATAATAGCTTCATAGATAAAAAAAAAAGGATAACTTGTTACAGGGACGTTTTTAAACTAGAAACTAGCGTGATCATACTCAATAGAACAAAAAGAGTGAAGGAAGTGAAGGAGTACTGAGTAGGATTTTACAACTCTTAAAAGAAACAAACGAAACGAAACGTCCCATTAATCCTACAGACAAATTATTGAAATATCATTATTGAAATATCTAGCCCATAATTTTTAGAAGAACTTTTGACATCTCATAAGAACTTTATTTTATAATAGGACAACATTAAAAATAGTAAAATGATATAAAAAAATCTCTAGAAAGTCATATGGATACCTTAAAACTAAGGACTATCTGTAAACATATACATATAAGAATTCAGTAAAGACACTCAGGAGAAAAGCCTTAGACCAAAATATAAAACAACACAGCGAAAACTAAGTCACAATAGAATTTGAGATAAAGAAGTAAGAGAAAGAAGGAAAAGAAGGAAAAAGAAAAGGAGGAGGCGACGGAGAGAGGATAAGGCGAGGCGAAGACCAAGGAAAAAGAAAGAGAATAGAAGAAAAAGTAAAAAAGGAACCCGGAAAAGAAGGAGAGGAAAAGCAGAACAGGAGAGATAGAGGATGTGAAGAGGGAAAAACGAGCGAAGGCGAAAGTGAGGAGGAAGTTGAGGAGAGGAGCAGGAGGAGGAGGAGGAGGAGCAGGAGGTCAGGAGGCAGGAGGAGCATTATCATCAGATCATCATCATCATCATTATATGATCATCATAATCATCATCATCAATAAGCATTCATCATACATCGTCATCGTCCATCGTCATCGTCCATGTCATCGTCATCGTCATTCGTCATCGTCATCGTAATCGATCGTCATCGTAATCGTCATCGTAGTCCTCATCGCGTCGTCGTCGCGCGTCGTTGTCGTCGTCGTCGTCGTCATCGGAGTCAGAGGGCAGGACAGTAGGAAGGCAAGCGGCGGAAGCCAGCGGCAGCAGCGGGCAGGCAGAGGCAGCGGCGGCCAAGCGGGCAGCAGCGGGCAGCAGAAGGGCGCGGGCAGCAGCAGCAGAAGCGGCAGAGCAGCAGCGAGCAGAGCAAAGAGGAATCGAGGAAGGAGGGGAGAGGGGATCAGGGGGAGGAAGAGGGAAGAAGCAACGACGGAGGAATAGGCAGAGAAGAAAGGAGGACAGAATGCGGCGGCAGGAGCGGGGTGGACGAGGCAGCGGAAGGCGGCGCGAGGAAGCCGGTAGGCGGGACAGCAGCAGTCGGAAAGAGGTCAGAGGCGGTCGGCAGAGGCGGCGGCTTACGAGGCAGCGGCAGAAGCAGCACTAGAAGCAGAGCAGAGCAGCAGCAGAAGCATGAGCAGCAGAAGCAGCAGAGAAGCGAGAAGAAGCGGCGAAGAGCCGCGGAAGCAGAGATGGCGGCAGCGTGCCGGACAGCGGCAGCGGGCAGCGGCGGGCAGAGGAAAGAAGCAGCGCACCGGCAGCCGCAGAAGGCAGCACGAAGAGGCGACAGCGGAGGAAGGCGCGGGTGTGAAGCGGCGGAAGGCCAGCAGCAGCAGCAGCAGCAGCAGGAATGAAGGCAGGAGGCAGAGCAGCAGCAAGCAGCAGAAGCCGCGTCAGGAAGCACAGCGAAGGAAATGAAGAGGGAATAGTCATTCGTCATGTCATCGTCATAGTCATCGTGAAATCATAGTCCTCGTAGTGAGTTGTCGTCGTCGTCATCGTCGTATCGTTGCGTAGTCATTCATGTCGAGCGTCATCGTACTCTATCGGCGTCATTAGGATAAGAGCGGCAGCGGAGTCGTCAGCGGCGGAAAGCGGCTGAAGCGACGCAGAGTGGCAGCAGCAGCAAGCGGGATGCAGCATCATCATCGTCACAATTCCATGGTCTCCATCATCGTTATCAATCATGCATCGTCATCGTCGTCATCATCACTTCATCTTCTCACGTTCATAAATCATCGTCATCATCATCGTCATTTCATCGTCGTAGTCATAGTCTTAAGTCGTAGTCGTCGTCGCGTCATCGTCGCGTCATCGTCATAGTTCATCGGCATCGTCATCCGTCGCGTCATCGTCAATCGTCATCCATCATCGTAATTATACATCATATAGATCATCATCATCATCATCGCATCAGCAGGATAGCATCAGATAGCAAGACAGAATCCGGGAGCATCAGAGGTATATCAGAAGCAGGAAGAGATACAGCGTGATTGCAATCAGTGGCAGCAGCAGCGACAGACAGAAGAGCCAGCAGAAGAGCAGTAAGCAGCAGACAGGGACTAGATCAGAGTCATCACATCATCATCATCATAATCAGTCAGCAGTAGTACAAGACTGGGATTTAGAGGGTTTTATAAGTCCCTTTGCTAAAAATTATCAATTTCTTGTTTGTAGAACATCATACAAGATTTAGAATTCATTTGACAGGGACGAGTTGTGTAGAAATATCTGCTTCATTAAAAGATCCTAATAAGGCAAAGTCACCAAATGCCTTTTTCCGTCACCACAAAAAGCCTTGGGGGATGTTCTGCCAAAAATCTCAGAGGCTTAATTTTGCTAGAAATTAATTTAATTTTTTCTGCACTTTTGGAGACTGAAAAGAATCAGAAATATCAAACCCAGTAAATACCCATTTGTAAAAGATTTAATATGCTTCCTTTTAAATGAATAAAAGACACCGCAGGACAGAGATGCGCCACCCAGGAACGCGTTGCTCCTCGTCACGACCCACGGGGGTATAATATGCACCGCCACCCATCTGACTAGAACCAATCACTCTGCAAGCCACGAGATCTATCAGATCATCCTCGACGCGCCAAACTCAGCGCCGCCCCCGGACGGGTTATAGGTGTGAGCCGGTAGGAACCACTAAAAATTGGGTGGGAATTGTGGCCAAAGGGTATGAACTTACGTTCTCATCCTTTCTCTATACCCACTACGTGCACCTATACACCGGCTTCTTTACCAAAGTAGTCCATCCAATTCTTCGCCCTTTACACGAAGGTGTAAGATAGTAAACTAGGAGAAGGTGAGTAGAAAAGGCCAGTACCCCTGAATCGACTCTCTCCTTCCGCATTTATCCTGTCCTCTCAAACGTGGAGGATTTAATATGAATGGTACGCTATTAGTGGCGGGTCGCGAAAGAGTCCTATTCGGGCGGAACACCCCATATCTGAACACAGTCCACTATCTCCCACACGTCCGCGCACTCTGCAGACCCTCCTCTGAATACTTCAACGAGTGTGAATGGCTGGTATATCCAACACCCGCAAACCCGCATACCTCACCCCTTTAAACAACAATGTCTCGCCATAACCTTGACTCCCCGCCTCATCTTGAGTCTACCTCCATGTCTTCGACTTCTATTACCACTTCCAATGCTCTATATCCATTTATATTTTGCTTTACTACCGGACTAACTGAAAAACCTTCCTCTTCTTTCAAAGTATATTTTTAGGTTATTGGCCCCTCTCTTCTTTCTCTAAAGCATGATTTATTGCAGATGAGAATGATTTAACAAAATGAGTACGTTTTTGTCAAAAACAATATCTTGAAGGAATAATCCGCTTGACTATGAAAATGAAATACTTATCAGTCACCACGATGATCAACTCACCATAGCAAGTGCGTATTTAAAATCATGATTGATAAGAATGGCTACACAATTTATATACCCAACGCTGAGCAGTAGTAACAATTTGAAGCATTCCAAGAAATTTTAACACTTGGTTCAGGGGTTTCATCATCTAAAACATTTTTCCCTTTCGGAAACAATGAAACTATCCATCTTCAGGAAAACATGATGTCTAATTGGGAAATACGATGGATGATTAATTATATTGGTTTTGTTTAAAGCTTAATTTCTTTCATTAAGATTTTCAACTTCTATTTTAAATCATCAGAGAAGTATCTTAATAATTACTTGTGATGTCGTTTTTCTTTCTTTGGTTTTCTAAATCCTTTGAAGAAGTTGGATTAACAGAAGCCATATTTAAAATTTTGTTTCTCAAGTGTTCATATGAAAAATCTTTTCAAAAGCTCAATAAGATTTTCTGAAGAAATCATTTTAAAAGAGATAAATCTTTCAAAACTTTGTATGAACTTTATCATCTATAAGAATCTCCTTTTGAGACTGTAATTTATAAAAATTCATCATGACACATAGTGGCAAGACACGGTGATGTTGAGCGATAAAGTCAGGCGGGAAACATTAACAATTTAAATATACTTGTAATTCGATTAAATTATTAGGCAACAACATTGTTTCGAGGGTTTTCCATCCAACCATAAATACGGAGGAAGGGTTGGAGGAGGCGGGAAGAACGAGAAGCAGCAGGCAGCTAGCAGAGGAGGAGGAGGAGGGCAGGAGGAGGAGGATTAATGTATTATTAATATTATGATGATTATTAGTATCTTATTATTAGTATTATTATTATTATTATGATTATTGATGATCAGTTGAGTAGTAAGAACTATTAATACGTTGCATAATTATAACCTGGTTTGTGGGGTTTGTGTTGTGTACAAAGCTATAAGATCTAGATCTAGATGGCCGTTTGCGGACTACCGCCAGGTCTTGTAGATCCGATCCTGTTTATGGTATGGTATCCGAGCCAGCATTCTTTAAACGAACATGTAACAGATCTAATGATTGCCCGCAAAGATGGATATGAGAATTTTATCCAATCTTATACGAAGTTTGGTGATAATATATAAAAGTTCTTTAGATTAGAAAAGAGGGGTTAAGATATAAGAGATTACCTCAGATCTGTTTGTAAACAGATGGACATATCCATAAATGTGGGGAGATACCAGATTAATTTATGATTATTGTGTGGTAGTTTGATAACATTAGCTAATAAGCAGGTGTTAAGACTATGACGAACAGGTATTTGCTTTGGAATTCTGTGAAAAAAAAAATATTCCAACTGTGTAAACAAAAGGGATATTGACCCTCATTTTAAAAATCAAATATAACTGGATGAACTTTTATCGATATGGTAAAATTTTCCCTTTAACCGTTGACTCTTATAAAGGGATTACCTGAAACATTTTTAGCAGTTCTAAGAAGAGGATGTAGAAAAATTTCGAACTAGATTAGAGGATAGAAATAGATTTAGAGAAATTTTTTAGATTTTCAGTACATTCGATGATGGGTTCTATTCTATTGATCTACTGTTGGCTTACGGGCCAAGTAGTTAATTTCAATACTAACCCTTAATGTGCAATCAATGGTCTTTATCTGACGGGAATATCCTCGATGCTCTTATGTTAAACGGTTTACAAACGCAGGATGGTATAACTATGATAGGTTCCCAGTGAATCGAAAAGCGGGCTCAAGGCAAAAGGGAACGCTGATGGGGGGACATTGGACAACTGTACAGCTTATATGCCCCTTTCTTATAGGAATTTATTATAGTTATTTACACCCTGTGAATCCAGATGTAAGTTATAGATTCAATCTAGTGAAACGATCTTGTCGAAAACAATGTTATTTAAATAAAAACATTACGACAAGAAGGCCTCCTATAAAATGGGATGAGATTAATTTTTCAGAAAAAATGGATATTAAAGAATGTTGTAGATAAACGACCACGGTGGTGTGCGGAAGAGCTCGGTAATGAATGTTAAGTGTCTTTTAAACCACCTGCTCACAAAAATTTCCCAAATCCTGATGGGAAGGTATATTGTTATAGAATTTAGATAATTCTTTTGCTATATAATTTCCTCCAACTTACAGCAGGAGATCTTTCTCTGGTTCGGAAAGGTTACCAGAAATTCAACATATTTCTCCCTATAAGTAATGAAAGGCAAGGGTCCTAGTTATGGAACATTTCTAGGAGAAAGACCTTTGTCTCTTCACACTCTAAGTGATACGATGATGCGATGAAGGAGGGGTGGATCTTTTGAACTTGACAAGGGTTGTTTCAAGGATAGCACCCTCTAATTTTAAAACAAATATTGTTCGAAAGCACGCAAACCAGATAAGTTGTCAGATTTGGAACTCCCTCCCAACTCAGTCTGAAATGGACTCTCAGTGTTTGGATTAAAATTAATTTTAAAGCAAAATGTATCTAATGATGTTGAATGATGTTTTAACAAATTATTGATTTTATTTTAGTCCAGATCCGTGACAAGGAAGCGAAAACCTACTTCAGAAAGAATTTTATATAAAAAAAAAATAAGGAAACAGTTTTAGAACTTGGTTTTTTTGAAAAACTTATATGTGAAAATTGAGTTAAAGATATTTCTGACGGATTGTTATGATTTTGTTACTTTACACAATCAATAATTAGGTATTGTGTTCCTGGTAGTAATACTTATTTACCTTTATAATAAATGTGATTGAAAGAAACTTATAAAGAAAGTGGTTGGTGTGCTATTCATTAAGTATTTACCCTCCACCAAGCTCTTTTGATTGCCAACTAAACTGGGTAACTTTGTAAGCATCTGCAAAAAAGTGTATTGCAACAGATGTTTGCCAAATATTACTGGTTGAAGAGGGTAAGAACCCCTATTTCTTCCTTAAAACTAATTATCTTTAAGCTCCCCCCTTATTGTTAATTAATGGGGTGAGCCATATCAGTTATTTGGACAAAAAATTAGTGCATTTTCTTGGACTATTTTAGTAAAAAAATTTTGCAAAAAATAATTCCGAAAAGAGGAGAAAGGAGGAGTCTTTATTTTATTGGGAAAGGAAGGATTAATAGTTCTACGCAAAAAAGCGCGAGGTTGGGAACAGGAGGGGGGGGCGGTGTGCAGAGGATGAAAAGGGGTAAAACAACGAGGCCGGAAAGGGCCCCGGGAATACAGCGTTTGAACCTTATTATGCCCTCTAAGCCAACCCACATAGTCAGGAGTCCTTATTAGAGTCGGCCCCTCCAAGATCTGTTCAGCCGCCTAACCTTTATCAAGAGTGCGCAGGTCGTTGAAAGAGGGGGGGAACTATGGGAACACGACAAGGAGGTTTCTGCCGCTAGGGGTATGAAATGAACAACACAGTTGGAAAGAAGTAGGAGCGGATATAATAACAGCCTATAGGGCTGAGAACAGGGGTGTCTTGGCGCTAGTCGCCGCAAAAAACAAACGACCGAGTTAGGCAGGCGAAGGAAGAAAAACACACAAAGGTCAGTTCGGAGGCGGTGGTGGCGAGGCGGAGTCGAAGCAAAAAACGGAGTACAAAAAGATTCTGCGGGGCTCAAACTGAGGTATATTTGGGTTGGAGAAAAAAATTTGGGAAATAGATAAAAGAGGCAATTCAACCTCGAGAAGATTAGTCTGGATATAACCAGAAACAAAAAGATTATAGGAAAAGGAGGATAGGAGAGTGGAAGGATATTGCAAATTGGCAACTCTTCCATCAATGATGACTATTATTATCCTCGTCATACTCCTCAAGAGTGCTAGTTGAAAGAAAAGACGAGTGGAATCAAACGAAAACATACTTTTAAAGTGAAAATGAGAGTATTTATATGGAAGGGAATATTGACGACTTAACGAAAGACAGTAGTATATATCAATAGTAGTAACACGTAGGGTAGGACATCGTATGCTGAGTAATCAGCATTGTCGTCATCCATAGAATAATCAATAATGACCCCCAATGCTATTGGTAAGAGATTTAGCAGGTTTTACAGGTCAATTAACGAGGAGGGTGGGATAGATAATTTCCTAACACCTGACGAAAGACATGCAATTATGAAGGCCATACAAAGAAGGAGATAGAGAATTATAAGATGGGACCGGCGGGTCCCTTGCGTTCGGTGGGACCGGATGAAAGAATATGGTTTTGTTTGCCTCTCAAAACAAGAGAATGAAAGGACAAAGAATTAAATCAGAAGTTTGAAGATTGCCTAGTTTGAACACTTGTTGTAACATTTTGGAACATTTTAATGGAAGTTTCTTCCAACCAAAATAGAAACTATTAGAACTTTTAAATGGACTAAGTTTTGTAAACATTTGGGTCTCTTAGCTGGTGATAAGTACTTTCATTGAGTGTAGAGTAATGGAATACCTGTTGAAAGTAAATATGAGTATGGGAAGATAAATTCATGATGGTATTCCACCCTTATTTGGGAAAAGAGAGGAGAACAAACGGTGCCTCCCCCTCCTTGCCACTCCACGCACCCCGTCATTCCGCTTACTCTTTTTACGGCCCTAATCTTTGACACACACTACATCTTATGCCTCATCTCTTCTCGTCTATTCTCCCCCCTTCTACCCCTCCTCCATCTCCCCTTTCAATGGCATAATCTTATGCATTCATTTTCCCCCTCCCCCTCTGCTGCTTACCGTGCCGCCCTTTTTTTAATTCTCTTCTTTCGGTTCCCCTCGCCCTATCCCCCTTCATCTCTCATACATGTATTCACATTAACAACCACCATTTTACCCCATCTTTGTTCTCCTTCATCCACTATCACCTCCTCCTTTCTCCAGTCTCTCCCTCAACCCCCCGCTTTTGTTGCCAAAGCTCCTTAACCCCTCTTTTTCCACTTTCAATCGTCTTCCTCTCCCCCTCCGTCTCTTCTTTTCTCTCCCCTATCCTACTCCCAACCCTCTCTGTGACGTCGCACTACCTTTGGCATGTCGCCACATATTCTTGTCCGTGCCTCCATCTCGCCAATACTTCCCTCACACCCTCCCCTCAAATCAGGACCTCCCCTACCCCCGCCCTTCATTTCCGATCGCACCCAACTGCTTGTCACATCTCCGTCTTGGACCGTTATTTTCCCCATCTATCCCCCGCCAACCCCCATCCACCCCTACATGTTCGCTCCTCTGCACGCTCTCCCATCCGCATCTCTTTTTCTACTCCTGTGATGCATCAATTTTCCACCTTTTCCTTTTTCTTTTCTCATTTCTTTTAAAGAGGAGACCAAGATCGAGACCAAGAGGAACCCATTAGAACGATTTTTTTGTTTTTTTTTTTTTTTTGTTTTAAGCGGTTATTTTTTAATATGTAAGAGGGAGGAGGACGAGACCCCAAAGAGGAGACGAAGACCAATTAATTAGAAATTCATATGATACATTAAATTAGGGAAAGTTGAATTAGTACTTGGACAAAAGAAGGATTAAATCTTTGCAACGAGCGTAAACTAGCTCAAACAGAGGGGGTGAACAAGGGGATTCAAAAGTCGGAAAAAATGCTCATAATTAGGAGACTTTCGGTACCCAATTTTGGTTTGATGTAGAAGAAGGGAGTCCCGTTCAAAAACACAGGAACATAATAAACTAAGACAGGTTTATTTATACAATAGTATTTGAGAAAGAAAGTAGCGATAAGGTATTTATTTATATCCGTTATTTTCTTTTTACAAAAAGATGTTCATAGTCAAAGACCAGGACATCATAAAGAGAAAAAAAAGAAGAGGAGAAGAAATCTCATAGGAAAGCAACAGGTTTGCTAAAAATTCTCTACAGAGATTTAAAGAACATTAAATGTTACAAATAGTGGACGCGCTTTTGGTCATTTGGCAAATTAATTGCAAAGCTGATAAGTTTCAAAGCTTGAAATTGGAGAAACCAATGCAAGATAAATTATATGAGGTACTTATGATGAAATCAGATTCAGATTTAATTCTTCTGATAAATCAGAGAATTTCTTCAGGTTATCCTTCACGAAGGAAATGTTGAAAATCTCAAACAGTTGTGCTAATTGGCCCAGATGTTGTTAATTGTTACTTTCGTGGTCATGATGAATTTAAAAATTACATTCTCAAATAGGAGTTTCTTCAAGTCTCAAATAGGAGATTCTTATATTGATTAAATACATCAAAGTTTTGAAGATTTATCTTTTAAAAATGATTTATTCAGAAAAATATTATTGAGCTTTTAAAAGATGTTCAGATGAAACTTGAGAAACAAAATTTTAATATGGCTTCTGTTAATCCAAATTCTCAAAAGGATTTAGAAAAAACCAAACGAAAGAAAATCGTACATCACAAGTATTATTAGAGATACTTCTCTGCGATGATTTAAAACTAGGAATGTTTTGCAAATTCTTCTTCTTAAGAAAAGAAAGGAAATAAAGCTTTAAAACAAAACCAATTAATTAATCATCACGTATTTCCCAATTAGAAAATAATGTTTCTAGGAAAGATGATATTTTGTTTCAGAAAAAGGGGAAAAGAACACCTGTTTTTTAGTGATGAAAAACCCTGTGTGAACCAAGTGTTAAATTTCTTGGAATGTTCAAATTGTTACTGCTCATAGTTGGTATTTAAATGTTGTTACCATTATTATCAATAATGATTTTAAAATAAACTAGCCATTGCTAGTTGATAGTGGTGTGATGTTATAGTTGCATTCAAGAAGGAGTAATTCCTTCAAGTATTTTGAAAAATGAAAAAAAAAACAAAAAAAAAAAAAAAAAAAAAAAAAATAATCAATAGTTGTGAAAATCTTGCATCAAAATCATGCTTTAGACCTAAAAAATGAAATTGTCAATCTACTTGCGTTTGAACAAAGTAGACGATTTGTATCATCACTCTTTTTTCTTGGTAAAAACGCAGTTTAAAACCCGCCAATTATCTTGGCACTCCTTTGTATAAAGGCCTACTTTGATCCTTTTTCAAATTTAAATGCAAAAAAAGGTTTTTACAGCAAATTCTTATAATGATAAATAATTTTATTTTGATGTTCATAAAACTGAACCAGTCATAGAGGAATTAACTCTTTGATTATTGAAAACAAAGCATATTAATCTTACAAATGGCGATTTACAGTTTTTGAAGATTTCCGGATTCTTACAGTCTCCAAAAGTGCAGAAAAAAATTAAATTAATTCTCGCAAAAAATAGCCTCTGAGATTTGTGCAGAACATTCCAACTCTTTTTGGGACAGGGAAAGAAAAAAAAGAAAAAAAAAAAGCATGGATCTGTGACTTTGTTTGCCTTATGAGGATTCTTTTAATGAAGCAGCATATTCTACAACATCTCGTCCCTGTCAAATGAATTCTCATCTTGTTGATTTTTGCAAAAAAAGAAATGATTAATTATTAGCAAAGGGGACTTATAAAACCCTCTAATCTCCATGGTCTCCTGTAATGCCATTTTATCGTTGATAAAGATGTTGCAGGAATCAAGAAAGAGGTGTTCCCAGGTTGGAGTTGGGTAATAAATTACAAACCTTTTAAAAAAAGTTTAAAATGGAATAAGGTTATTCCTATTCCAAATAAAAAAGATCTCTTTAAAGATTATATGCATGCCAGATTATGGTGCAAAAAGGGGAGGGAAAAGAGGAGATGGGTCAGAGGATGGCAAATGTGGAGTGAACAGAAACCCACCGAAGAAAAAGGCGTTGGGGAAGGGTGTTGTTAAGTTCCTTGATGGTAAATTGAATGGGAACCGTGAGATGGCCTTTTGGTCTATAAAAAAAAACGCACCTTCTGAATTTCAAAAATTGATTGAATGATATTTTTAATCCATATATGGATTTATTATTGTCTATATTGATCGACATTTCTTGTTTATTCTAAAAAGTTAGAATCACATTCAAGCATCTGTGGATATTTTTAAAACAAATGGTATCCAAAATGGTTTGGTTTATATCTAAAACCAAAATGAGTCTTTTTCAAACAGGATGTCACGATTTTTGGTAGTCATCAAAATTGCCCAAGGGAGAATGCAACGAGGAGAGAAGAGAGAATTACTCCAATGCAGAGATCATAGATGTTGCATTCAAAAACTTTCCTGATGTGAAAATAAATGATTAAACTATTGCTTCAAAGATTTTTGGGCATTTAATTTTTAAATTATATTTCTCCTTTTTCCTTTTCATTTTTCTTTTATAAGAATTTATATAAAGATCTTGCTCCTCGTGATGCTATGTTAAGGAAAGGTTAGATGAGATAGATAGATGGAACCTTGATAGGAAGATCTTACAAAATTGGTTAAAACCATTAAGCAGAGGTTTAAAGTTTTGCCTGGTCGTTCTCTTGCTAATCCAAATTGGATTAAGATTAGAGAAAATGATGACTCAAATATTGGTATGGAGGAAATTCTTAAACAAGTAAATCCCCCATTGATAAACAGTTGTTGAAATATCTTGTTCGATTTCATTCAGGCAAATGGTCTGATTTACACAGCAGAAATATGCGATTGTGGCACAGAAATGCGTTGTGTGGTAAATGTGTATTTAAAATTTCAGGAATTTGTTTATAATCAAAATTTATTATCAGAAACTGATGCTAAGTCAGTTAAGTATATGTTTGATAAAGATTTCAAGAACGATATCTCAAATTAATGTTTTGGTAGGTGGCAAGCACAATTAGCGCCTTTGATTGTTGAGATTCCATTATTAAAAGGGAAGTGATTAACTCTCTCCCTGATTTCTTATCTAGAGAATTTTTAAATCCTTAAAATGTCTCCTTATAGTTATGTATTTGAAAATAAGATCTTATACAATTGATAGCTTACGCCTTAATTCAGGATTAAAGGAAAAACTATTGTTGATAGAATATTTCCATGGTATGTATAATGGAGGGATTTCTTCATGATTATGAAACTGTTTCCCTAAATGATAATAATTGGGAATATGACATAGAAGGACATTTTGATAATTATTAATAAAGTTGTTCTCCTTTGCAGTATGGCAGGATTTGGCAAGTGAACTCCGTGGTCAACAATCCGTGGCACCGGGGAGGGGAAGAAGAAACGGCAGGGGGAGGGGTAAGAGGGAAAGATAATCCTCATATCAATTCTTCGAGGTCATCATAGACTTCTTCTTATCCAATTATACAACATGGACACAAAAAACCTTGATTTAAATCAAAGGTGGAGAAGTTTCATCAGATTCATTAAACTAAGGTTCTAAGAGATTCCAAAAGACAAAGACAGTCATTATATGAAACCAAATTAACATATTTGCAAAATGAAAGAACATAAAAAGTGATCACTTTTTCTTCTCATGGCCAAACGAAAACTGATTCCAGTCAGTAAGCCAGAAGAGAAAGGAGAAAAGAAACACGGGCTCTATAAAAAAGAGAATTATATTTATGTTGGAAAATTCTGATATTCAGAGGAAAAGGACGCCCGGAATGTGGAATATACTCCAGCGATACCTTACAAGGGGGTATATTTCCCTGGCGAGTGCGAGAACATATTAAGTCTCGAGAAACTGACTAGGAAGGCTATTCTGGAGGGAGAATGATATAAAAAGGGGCAGAAAGATTCCACACAGGGGGCAGAGGTGGGGAGATCGACCAGGGAGAAGGGCGCAAAAAATACTTAAGCCAGGTTAGATCTGCTGATGATTGGGGATATCCACCTTCAAGAAAAACAAGTATATTGGTAACATTGGTGGAGTAGGGGTGGTTAAATATGAGTTTTACCTACTGGGATTATATCCAGGCTTTTAACAAAGTTTTTTATTATAATAATTATAAACAAAAGCACACTTGGTTTGTTAAAATATGTGCTAAAGTTTTTGCCAAAGATGTACCAAATTGGTTTTTAAATTGGTGGTCATTCCATGGGCCAACGGTAAAGATTTTACCAGATAATTTTTTTAATCTTTATAAAGAATGGGCAAAAGTTTCCCCATTTATTACAGAATTATTTTTAACAAGAATCATGTTTTCTGTATTGCAGATTGTCATGTATATTTTCATAGGTTTTCTATTCCTTTCCTTGGATCACATAAATGGACTCCAGACATGGGGGGGGATATACCCCAAGCGAAACTATTCCTTTCTTATCCAGGAAATATTTTATACGAACTTTTGGGATAATTAAAATCGCAGGATCCAGCTACCGAAAATTATATGGCAGGATTTTTGGATCAAATCACAACACTAAATAAAAATTTACCACCGAGAAATTCCTCAAAAAGATATGTCTTCAGAGGGTCGGTTAAAACATATGGCCAGAAAGAATTTCCATCCAAGAAGAATAAAGAAGAATTAATAACCAAATATCTGGCCGAATTAAAAGAAATTTGCCTAACCGATATTGTTGCATTTGAAGAAATCAAGACACGTCCATGAGGAGTGGTCCAAAGTGATACAACTGATGAACAGTCTGTAGATCAAAATTGCGAGTTAATCAAAGGGACAGCTGCAACGGTGGAAGAATTCCTTGCTTCCGATGAAGAGCAGGAAAGCACAATAAAAAAAAGAACCTTAAGGAAAAGATAAGATTTAAAAAAAATCTTATCCAGAATCTTACTCTTACCCTGTTTAAAACAATATTTAAGGGCCCATATGAGGACCCCCGTGTAGATTTTTATTTTCTCTATATAAGGAAGCCCTCACTTAGAGGCATAAGACAGTTCAAGTTTTAAAGTTTTCAAGTTTTTTCTCCTCTTCATGGCTCCCATATTTAAAACATTTCCTTCGTGAGTAATAAAAAGCAATAGCCCCTTTGGAGTAAACATCTCTCTTCACATCTCTTCTTCAAGGTACTTTATTTATTTTAATTTTATTTTATTATCTTTTCTTGATTGCCGGCCTCCATGGCCCTAAGTTATTTTTCATATCTATGCTAGCTTCCGAATAATATTTTCTTTCTGTAGATGTTTCTTGGTCTAATATCTGGATTAACTAAGTTATAATGGTACTTCATCTTATAGTTCTTTAATCTTCAAAATCACAAGTTTTGACTGTGGTTTCGAAGGTGGTGGTAATATAATATCAATTATCGCACATGTGGGTAATTGTAAGTCCCCGGTTGAGGTTCAGGGGCAGCCCGAAACCCTTGTTAAGAACTGCTTCAATTGATGTTTATAAGGAACACCCACGCTTGAGTAAAAGGTTACCATACAACCTAAACTTAGGATGAAACCTTAAACATAACTATAAATACGTTGCATAGTATACCTTAATTATTATTTAATTATTATTTTAGTATGATCATCATCTCATCCAATCACATCATCAGCGCACCATCATCACACCATCATCATCATCATCATCACCATCATCACCATCATCATCATCACATCCATCATCATCATCATCATCATCATCATCACCATCATCATCATCACCATCATCATCACCACCATCACCATCACCATCATCATCATCATCATCATCCATCACATCATCACCACCATCATCATCACCATCATCATCAACCATCATCATCATCATCATCATCATCATCATCATCATCATCATCATCATCATCATCATCATCATCATCATCATCATCATCATCATCATCATCATCATCATCATCATCACCATCACCATCATCATCACCATCACCATCATCATCATCATCACCCACCACCATCATCACCATCATCACCACCACCATCATCACCACCATCATCACCATCACCATCACCATCATCATCACCATCACCATCATCATCACCATCACCATCATCATCACCACACCATCATCATCACCATCACCATCATCACCATCATCATCATCACCATCACCATCACACCATCACCATCATCACCATCACCATCACCATCATCATCATCATCATCATCATCATCATCATCACCATCACCATCACCTCACCATCTCTCATCATCATGCACCATCATCATCACCATCACACCATCAACCATCATCACCATCACCATCATCATCACCACGCATCACCATCATCACATCATCCTCATCATCATCACCATCACCATCACCATCACCATCATATCCCACCATCACACCCATCATCATCACATCATCACCAATTCCACCATCACTCACCATCCCAGCACCATCACCATCACCATCACCATCCATCAATCACACCCATCATCACCACCATCACCATCATCATCATCATCATCATCATCATCATCATCATCACCATCATCACCATCACCATCATTATCATCATCATCATCATCATCATCATCATCATCATCATCATCATCATCAATCATCATCATCATCATCATCATCATCATCATCTCATCATCATCATCATCATCATCATCATCATCATCATCATCACCATCATCATCATCACCACCATCATCACCACCACCATCATCACCACCATCATC